>CM042546.1:17347809-17382809 GCA_023630585.1 Cranoglanis bouderius
AGAGAGAGAGAGAGAGAGAGAGAGAGAGAGACAAGGAGGAAGGGAGGAAGAATGTTTATTCCCATCTCAATTACACCTTCATCAGCATCATGTCTTTACTTCCCCACCAATAACATGAAGCACGCCGAATGAGACAGTGCAGTAAGAAGCAGCACATATGTCTTAATTACCACACAGGTTCCATTTCTCTCTCCTTCTCTCTGTCTCTCATTTCAAAGCAGAGCAATATATTGATTTGGCTCCTCTTGTCCCTTTTAAAAATGGAATAGCAAATGAACGTGGAGGCAGGAGATTTCGTGCTTGTGGACTGAAAGGACACGCGGCGAGGATTGTGATGATTTCATTAGTGCCTCCTCTGTGATTCTGTGAATCCTGTGAGCTTTTACTCTCTCTCATACATACATACATACATACCTCTCTGTTTTTATTTCTCAGGCAAATCACAAGCTGATGGGTCCGAAAAGGAGACCAGACAAACTGAACACATCAAGAGAATTCACAGGAGTCACAACAGGTGTACTTGGTTACCGAAAATGAAAAATGGTGAATGGCATTCCAGTGAATGTTCCTGCATTCCTGTAATCTAAAACACGGCCATGATATGATGATATGATATCAGTATTGTGATAAATGATGTCACAATACATTTTTCTGAGACCATGTGGATGTTTTTTTAAATCTTAAAATAACAATAACAAACTCTGAAAGCACTTGATTCAATGTCAATGTTTTCTACTGCTTTGGATATTTAAAATTGTAACATGCTAATATTTTTTTACAGATTATTCCCCCCCTGCTTTTCAATGTTAATTTACTTTTGTATGCATAATTCTTTTTTTTTCTCATTCTAATTTTTATTTGTGTATTTTTGAAAGTTTCAAGACAGTTTGATAAAAAAAAAAACTATATATTGTGATGCAAACATAATTATGTATCACTGAAATGTCTTCAAGTATCGTGATATGATCATATTTTTGACATATCGCCCAACCCTAATAGAAAGTCCTAAAAGAAAATTCTAATGGTTTCCACTACAAATACCATTACAAACCATTAGCTAACCATTAAAATCATTACCATTACTGGTCCTTAATAGTATCCACTAGACATAACATACCACCAATAGAAAGCAATAAATTACCAGTAGAGACCCACAGGGACCATTAGGGATTCCATTCAAACCAATACAATTCCCATTATAACCATTAAAACCATTACAAATTCTATGAGGGTTTCTACTGTTTTGTTTTGTTTTGTTTTTTTTCAAAAGGGACATGTGATGTGCACAATCATGCTTTTATTTTTTTTCACAATAGTCTTTTCTGAACTGATATGGCATTTCCACAACAAGTTTGTTTGGTAAAAAATAAATAAATAAATGGATTCAAATATTTGCGGTTCATCTGTATTCATTTGTAAAGAAGAAATCTGATGTGATAACAATCTATGCCAGTGATAAGCTTGACATGATTTAACAGTTAATCTGTGTGATGTTTAAGGTGATGTTTTAAATGATGGCTAATATATCGAAATAGCAAAACACAACCTTTTAATGTGCATTAGAAGGAACGGCCATGTGTGTCTCCACACGCATTCTCTGGCTGAGTGACAGCTGTGTAATGTGTGTGAGAGCGCCATTTGCTGCACTGGACTGACACGTGAATTTACAGCTTTTTGCCTCTTTACTATAATCCACGGGCCTCGCATTTATCATCAGCCGATCAATTGTACAGGCTGCAGTTAATATTTTTTCATGGATAAATCATTTATCAGCTTTTTACGAGCGAGTGATTGATGCGTTTCGCTACAGGACTGTCCCAGAATGCTTCAGAGAGACAAGGAGAACAAGGAGAAATATGGACAGAACACAAATTTATGTTTATTTGGTTGCATTTAACATTTCGCTGCGAAGACATATGGAAATGGACACAATGATTTTGTGTAAAGGCGTGTACTGAATGATTATTTTTTGGGATATTATCATGGAACGATCCTTTGTACGCTATTACGGGATGAACGTTAATGGCCAAAAATTTTGCACGATGCATCTATCATCTTGATGTTGTGTTGCAGTGTTTGATTCACTGTTTCAAAGAGCGTTTTTGTGTGTCAGTGCACAGTGAAAAGAAGAAGCACGGTCTGACTGTCAAGCTGTATGATATGCTGTGAGTGGCCTCTGCTGGCTAACTGAGGGCAACATGAGTCACAGTGCAGCAGCTGCGTAAACACACGCTCTTATCTCTCGCTCTCTCCATCACACACTCATACACTGCACAATGACACACGCTTACCCCCCCCCGACTAATGGGGTGCTGGACATGGCTTAGAAAGGAAGTAGAAGTGGTGGTCGTTCTGTGCATCACTAATTTCTTCCTCCATCTCTCCCTGCCATCAGCCCTCTAGAGCCCTCACCAAAACAAATGTAAACACCTCTCCTCTCTTTTTAATTTTTATATAAATTATAGCTTTGTGCACAGTGACTGCAATTCTTGAAGGCAGGCCCTGTTTAGCAGCACGGCTCGAAAGAGCTGCCGTCACCACTTGTATACACAAGCCACAAGACTGGTGGCTTAAAAACAGGGAACAGATATATTGATGGGAGTGAATGACAGTAAAAACACAGAGGAGATTCTCACGGGAGCTTTCAGCATGTAATAATCAATAGTGCCAGAATATGGCAAGATTTATCAGAGGCTCACTTTCGACTTCCTCCTTTCCGTTAAGGTTTTAGTGCTTTAATAAACAAAAGCAGTGCATGATAAAATAACAAATAAAAGAAAAATAACAACAACAAAAAAACATAATTTAGTGAACCAATAAAAACCCCTATAAACATTTTAAATTAAAAACATAAACCACTGAACTCTTTATTCTAACAGCAATAGCCTATTTAATACAATTATTTAGTAACATTTATCTATAAATATAATTCTGATTACCTTTGGAGACTAAATAAATGACCGTGTATATCTTGATGAAATGTTATTTTAGTAGGTATTATAGATATTTTTTTAATATGAAATATATATCTTTTAAAAATATTGATATTTTTGAAATATGAAATATTTACATAAATAGCCTTTTTGTTAGAAATGAAAAATGAAAATGGCAAATGCGAACAAGAAAAAAAAAGTGTAAAGGGAAAAATGCGTTCATGAAATCATTTCAGACATTTATACAACAATTAAGTAATATTTATTTGTAAATGTATTTATAATTGCTTTTGGAGACAACAGAAGAAGGAAGAATACACAACAAATGATACACATGATGACTAAATTACTAATTACTAAATATACTACATTTAATAGTAATTACATGAAATGAAAACCTGAATATGCCTTCATATTCTCCGACAGCACTATATGAAACATGACTATATTCTTAAAAGTAAAAATGTCACACGTTATGCGTCAATGGACAATCCTGTAATATAACCACATGCTAAGACTATCTGGTGTCTAATAAGCGTAAAGTTACTGCCCAGAAGCACTGAAAACCTTTCTCTGAGCTTCAAGTGAAAATTTGGTGAAATGCAATTGAAAACGAAAAGGTGTGTGAATACCTCATCGACTGTGAACCGAGACTGGAAAATAAAAAGTGCCTGTGTGACCTGAAAACCCCTCTTTTTCCACGCACTGAATCTCCCATCAGATATGAAAGCCTTATTCGTGCCCTGTTTCAGCAGCTCATCCTTATAATAGCGAGACTGTGATGCTGTGAGTCATTTGCCATTTTAGTGTAAAAAGAAAAGGAAGCATTAGTAACTCTGGTTAAGTGATTTACATATTTATATACAGAACCTTTAGTACTACTAAAGACTAGTGTAATGTGGAACCTTTGAGTTGGATGTCAAACTACATTAGTCATAGCGTAAAGAACTATAATGAATTCCTGGTTACACAATAGCACTTTTTGACTATATAGCACAGGGAATTATTTATAATCGCACTATCCGGTGTCAACCAGATGAGGATGGGTTCCCTTTTGAGTCTGGTTCCTCTCAACGTTTCTTCCTCATATCGTCGCAGGGAGTTTCTCCTTTCTACAGTCGCCTCTGGCTTGCTCATTAGGGATAGATTTATACATTTAAAATTTATATCCTGAAATGATATGTTTCTGTAAATCTGCTTTGTGACAGTGTCCACTGTTAAAAGCGCTATACAAATAAAATTGAATTGAATAGAATTATAATGTGAAAGTAAACAGAAAGAAAACAAAATTATAGCACAGACCTTAAATGTTATTTGAATAAAAAGTCAGGTCAGTAGTTTTATATTCATCTTTTTTTTTTTTTTTTACTAATATTGTCAAAATGTTCTTCAAAATGTTTAGAAATATTAGAATATAATTAACATAGAAATCTGAAATTTCTAACAAAATGTAACACTTTATTTTTTTACTCTATCAAAGAGTTACAAAATTTGATTTTTATTCATTAGAAAAGTTTCAAGCATGGGATAACTTAACAAACTATGCATAATAATAATAATAATAATAATAATAATAATAATAATAATAATAATAATAATAATAATAATAATAATAATAATAAGTCTATAAATTGCCACTAAAAATGTTTGTTAAAACTGTAGTCATTTAAACAGTCCCATTAAAATGAGCACCTAGTTACTGAAATGCTAGTAGGATATTTAAAGAGAAGAATATAAGTAGCTGTAGCTAAATCTTGAACTGAGGAGAGAATGGCCTAGACCTGATCAGTGTGTTTGGACTGAATTACTCCTCTTTCCTGTCAGTGACAGAGCTGTATCATACATCAGCCATGTAAACGCCGGTAAATTGTGAGCCAGCGCTCCGCTGATGGATCTCATGAGTGTTAGACACTGCTTAATTAGCGCGCTGTGTTAACATGGCAGCAGGTGAAGAGCATATTGCACTTGGAAAATTACATTGCCAGCTACCGTCGAAACATCGCCAACAAAGATGTTATAAATGTGCTCACATTAGCAAGAGCTTTCATTAGTTTCCAACAGTACACATGATTTATAGTGCTAAATTATCACAATATTGGTTGCATTCGATTACTGCTGACATGGTTTATTCAAAGACTACAAATAAAAACAGAAACTGACAGTGTGAAGGCCAAAGTGAAATGTGCAAAGAGTGGGGAAAAAAAGAGAGGAAGAGACCATGCAAGCACAGAGAACCCAACATTCAAGGGGGAGGTCAGACCCGGACAATGATGAAAAGTCCATAAGTTACAGTAGCACCATAAATTATGTGGAAATGTATGGTAAGGCCACCAAAGGGGCTTCCAAATATAGGCCACAGAACAAGGTTCTGACTGCGCTGAAACAAATTGCCTGCTTTTTTGAGCTACAGAGATCGCAGCTCCTGACATCCCTGTTTACACGGCCCATCCGAGCTCAGACTGAGAGAGAGAGAGAGAGAGAGAGAGAGAGATCGAGAGAGAGAGAGAGAGAGAGAGATGGGACATCGAGCGGTCCTGCTCCAACGCCCCCTCACCCATGCAACCATCTGCATGAGGGGGCTGAAGATTTATTAAGCTCCGCCGCACTGTGAGGTGAAGAGACGCACTGTGGTCCAGCTCCAGCAGGTCACTGATGAGAGCCAACGTCAGAATCTTACAGCAAGCACTTTTACCATCTATGAGAGTCGTATTATTCGCTAGAACAATCTAAGCACATCCTAGATTAAGGCTGTGTGGTGAACAGTTCATGACGGACTGGAACAGACAAGGAGAGGTTGGTGTTAATGACCTTAACAATAAGTTGTATTCCTTTAGTAGTATGTTTGTCAGCAGCAGAGTTTTCAACCAGCACTAATAAATGAAGCAGAAACAGAAAGAACTTGAATTTCAGGTGTGATGAAAAGTTGAGAATCATCACCAACATGCCAGAGGTTGGGACGTGATTGCGTCTGGCATTGCAGTATCAAACCAACACCTAACAAATGGAAGACTTCCATCCGTCCATCCAGTGGGGGGACCAGGGCACCTGGAGAAAACCCCTGAAGCATGAAGAGAACATGCAAGCTACGTGCACACAGGGTGGATGCGGGACTTGAGCCCCCAACCCTGGAGCTGCGAGGCAAACGTGCTAACCACTAAGCCACCACTAAGCCCCCTACAAATTGAAGACATTTTCCTAATAAAAGACATGTAGTGCTCTCCTAATCCTTCTTGTGAGTTTTTCCACTATTAATACATTGCCTGTGAATATGTGTTAGTGCCTGCTAGCACTACTATAAGCATCACAACAACTCAGTTCCAGTCAGAGGAGTGGCCATAAGAGTGGGTGGAGAGGTAGGAAGGGAGATATGGGGAACAAAATCCCATTTACGCTGTGCCAGATGGGACTGGCTGGACGCTCCAGTGAAAACAACACATCTTTCTTTTTTGGGCCGGCCGTGTCCAGCTCACCTTAGCACACGGCCTGCCAGCCGATGATGGATCTGAAAATGCCGGCGTAAGTGGGTGACACTGGCTGCCTTGTTATAGCTGCCAGTCTTCTCCCTGCTTCCTGTCATTATTACACGGCCAAGATTTATTTGCGTTTGGAGTGGTGTGCCGGGGCGCCAGCCATTTGCTATTCATCACGGGGGCTTTTGCCAGAGTGGAGCGGCGGTGCGAGGCCGGCAGAGGCCGTGGCTGTAATTGCCAGCGTCACCCGGCTGTGGAAATGATGAGGAGGGGCTGATCAGGCCAGAGGTCAAGACCCTGCCCCTGCCACACACATGGATTCTCTTTCCGTCTCACAAAAACACACACACATAAACAGTATAGAAGTACTGTAAACTAAAAAAGTGACATGGTGGGCTGATTAATAAACTAGAATCCTGTTTAGGTATTATGTAAAAAAGAAAGAAAGAAAGAAACAGGTGAAGTCACATAAGTAGGCAGTTGTGGGTTATACAAACACGGCCTTGCGTTCAATGCAGTAATTAAAACAGGACGGTGTAACAGAACAAGGCCACTGTGTAAAATTAACTCTGCTCCATTTACAATTCAGACGCATCGCTCTGCAGTCACAAGGACCCCATTTCTATTGAGTAAGTGATGCTGAAACGTGACAACTCCTCTAGCCACGTTAATGTGGCCTAAAATAATTTGTACCGAACCTCTCTCTCTCTCTTAGACTCAATAAATAGCCATTTGTTTTCCTGGAGATGACAGGTGTCTCATAGAGATAAACAAATAAAAGCAAAAGGACAGACACAACAGTGGGGGAAGATTCAGTCCTGTACAAACGAGTCTATTTAGACTATAAATCATCAACAATTAAACATCATAACTAGGCCATCATAATTAATTGGCCAAGAGAGAGTTGGTGTGACAGGCAGGCGCAGGAAGTGGGAAAGTGAAATCTACTTCCTCCACATGGCTCCATTAATCTCCTCCACCTAGTGCTTTAGCTACAGGCAGCTGGCACACGGTGCAGGAGGAAAACAGGTAACGCATGTCAGCATGCACTGGGAACATGCAAAGAGAACGTGAAAGGAAGGAAATACTTCTTTCATTCATCTTTAGTAAGCGCTTTATCCTGGTCAGGGTCACGTTGGATCTGGAGCATATCCTGGGAACACAGGGCACAAGGCGGGAATACCAGCATTCCCTGTCGCTCGGAAAAATAATTCTTTCAATTAAAATTCAACTCTAAGGTTTGTATAGTATTTAGTATCATCATCATTATAATCTGTATGTAAATTTTATGAACTTATTATTATTAAAAATCACAGGAAAAGTTGCTGACGTATTTCCAGGAAGAGTTTACATTAAGTAATGCTCACATTCTCAAAGTTCATCCTTCCATGGATAAACAGATCATGACTGTCCTTCAAAGCTCTCACACGCTATTCTCTCCTCCATGCTAATGAATCCTCTATGTTCTCACTCTCTCTCACACACACACACACACACACACACACACACACACACACAACACAATACTCATCACCACTTTCATCTCTGCCATCTCATTGTGTCCTTATCCCTTAGATGTCCTTTCCTTCCTTCTGTCCCGGCATTGTGTCTCTGATTAAACCTGCGATCAGCTACTAAGCATGTGTGTGTGTGTGTGTGTGTGTGTGTGTGTGTGTGTGTGTGTGTGTGTGTATAGCACTCACGCACCGCCACTTTCCTCTTTCTCCTAATGACCGAACGCCACATTGTTGCGTAGCAGCTGGACAAAGTTGCATCTAAAGCAAAAAACAAACAAAAACAGACCTCAGAATCACTTTTTTCAGGAAGGTCATTAAGTCTTAAATACAAAGCATGACCAAAAAAAAAAAGTGCGAAATGTTAAACTTTTCTTTTTAAGTGAACGCTTCTATGAAAACGACTGCAGCACAGCAAAGGAAGGAGAGGTCACCTTAATCTGGAAGAATGGATGACCTGTGATATCTATCTTTTGATTGGAGGGAAACAGGTGTGATTGTGCTGTGAATTATTTAAAAAGGCATTCTGGGAAGCAAAGCCTACGAGCCACTCTAGTATAAACAGGGATACAAAAAGTGCTCGTAGTGTTACGAGAATTACGAGAACATCACTTTGAAAATGATTTTTGTATCACTTATATAGAAAACTGTTTGGCAAAGGTGAAGGATTGCTAGCCTATATATACAGTTGAGGTCATAAGTTTAAATACACCTTGCAGAATCTGCAAAAGGTTAATAATTAAAGATAAATAAATCAATAAAAATAAGAGGGATCAGAAGAATTGCATTTTGTTTTTTTATTTAGTTCTGCCCTGAATAAGCTATTTCAGATGTTTACATATAGTCCCCAAGACACCATACTAACTGAATTTACACAAATGAACCAGTTCAAAAGTTTACATGCGCTTGATTCTTAATACTGTGTGTTGTTACCTGGATGATCAACGACTGTGTTTATGTTTTGTGATAGTTGTTCATGAGTCCCTTTTTTGTCCTGCACAGTTAAACTGCCCACTGTTCTTCAGAAAAATCCTCCAGGTCCTGCACATTCTTTGCTTTTCCAGCATCTTCTACATATTTGACTCCTTTCCAACAGCGGCTATATGATGTTCAGATCCATCTGAGGGACTCGTACACAACTATTACAAAAGGTGCAAACATTCACTGATGCTCAAGAAGGCAACACGATACATTAAGAGCCAGGGGGGTGTAAACTTTTGAACAGGATGATCGGTCTAAATTATTATGTTTGAAGATCTTATTTTTTTCATTTAGTACTGCCCTTCAGAAGCTACATAAGATATGTAAATGTTTCCCAGAAGACAAAATAATAACAATTTACACCAATCATCCTGTTCAAAAGTTTACACCAATACATATACACATATATTTGTGTAAATTTGGTTATTATTGTGTCTTGTGGACTATATGTAAACATCTGTTATGTGAAATAGCTTATTCAGGGCGGGACTAAATAAAAAACTAAATGCAAAAACTAAACACACAAGTTATTGACACTAGTGAGATTTTTTTTTTAATTCTCTTGAATAGATATAACTGGCATACATTTGCAAATGGCCTGCTTTAATGTACATGGTGCTCAATGCCACAGACACGGCAATAAAAAGATTTATTGGTTTAAATTGTTGACCTCTAGCTCATGGATCTTAGAAGTCGCATGTGAAGGCAGTGGCCACTGATGTGTGTGTGTGCGTGTGTGTGTGTGTGTGTGTGTGTGTGTGTGTGTGTGTGGAGGGGTCAAGGTCAGCTCATTTTAGCTAGGTCAAGTTCAGCCTGCCTCCGATACCTCCCTTATGCATTCAATTACATAGTCACCTCACACTAAATTACCATGACAACCCAATTTACCTTTTCACCCCATTTGAGTGTGATCTTTCCCAAGAAAAAAAAAAAAGAGAGCAAGTGTGAGAGACAGAGATGGACACATAGGAGCAAGAAGAGAGTGAACACTTCATCAGCGACAAAAAAAAAAAAAAATCCTTTTGCCCCACTGATTCAGGACCGATAACATTTTGCAAATGACCAACTACATTAATTATTAAGGAATTGGAAAATGACTTCTATCAGGACTTTAAGTCTAGGTCCTGTCCCATTAGCCAGCGTCAGCTTTTGAGGAGGCAATGGTGGCGTGTGCAGTAATGAGTGGACCCTTCACGCCTGCAGGCTGACCTAATGAAGTGAAGCTTACTAAGAGCCGCTCGGCACCAGCGGAGCAAAGAAAAAGAAACCAGGGGAAAGTAGAAAGCTCTACTGTAAAAAGGGAAATTAAGCCCCATGTATGTGGAGCCTGTTCTCGCTGACCTTGTTACTGTACCTGCTTAAAGCTGCCCGTTGTTCAGGCGGAACATGGATCATAATATGAAAGAGGAGAGGACTGTTTAATATATCAGAACGATTGTATGTGTTCGAGCTGCATGAAGAGGTACTAAAGGACCCGAATTACTAATGTAACCAAGAGTGTATGAATTCTGGTTACTATAATCACTTGTGCATAATGCTAAATAGTATTTTATTCATTATCAGTCGCTTTTTCAGATTAACAACATCCAGATGGAAGTACTTTTCACAAAACCTTAAACAGACTCACTTACTGAGAAACTATACTTAAAGGTGCAATAGTCAATATTTTTCATTTCTTACTTGTGTAAATAATGTGGAAAATTAAAATGATCAAAAATAATAGTTCAAGTCATTGTCTCAGAACAGGAGTATTACATAGCTCAAAAAACAAACAAACCCCACAAAAAAAAAAAAGAAAACAATTTGGAAACCTGCCTTCTGGCCCTGAATGTTTGTTTGTATTTGGACTGGCCTCTTGTCAGTGGTTTTATAGACACGCCCCCAACACCCCTTCACATCCTCATAAATCATTATATGGAGAAGACGCATGTTTATAGTGTTGTAAATTGGCTTTTATGCAGTTGAATGTCCGATTGTGCTTGAATGTGATGTCATGACAGTCCTTGTTAATGGTAACTCTAGTTAGCATGTTAACGCTAGTTGAACCTGCATAAGTTCTGGGGGGCAGTGCTTTGTGGACATGGGTGGAAATGGGGGTGGGCTCAGTGAGTAAAAAAAAAAATCAAAAATTCAAATCTTATTCAACTCCAGACATTTAACCATTACAGACATGTTCCCCACAAATCTTACCTAATGCACCTTTAAGAGAAAATGTAGATAATGTGTCAAAATCTTACTCGATAAAAATGGAAGAATCCAGCAAAAAATTATAATCAAATGAAAGTTTAAAAAAAAAAAAAACATTCTTCAAGCATTAAAAATGAAAAAGATAATGTTTTTAACTGATGAAATGAAATAGGTCGCAGCATATGGCAAACTGCCATGCTACTTGATCTTTTTTTCTACACTGATAAACCTGCTTGGATGCTTTCGAGTGAAATAAGAAATAATATACAATCATTTGCTGGATGAGAGAAGAAGAGACCTTTGCGATTTGTAACGAGGACTTTGAATGTTTAAATAAGAAATGTAAGAGGTGAAAAGTATGATGGGTTTTTTTTTGTTGGAAATGTAATTAAGTAAAAGTATTCAAATTCAACAACTTCAAGTATAAATATGCCAAAATAATACTTACAAACTAAAAAGTACAGTTACTCAAGTATTTTCCTTTTTCTCATTTACTTAAAAGTTAAATTAAAGGAACAAAGTAGAAACATTAAAGCAACTCAATGTAAAAAGGGACAGGTTGCATGCTGAAATGTTAACCTGTGCTAAATTTAAAAAAAGAACAAGAACAAGAAAAGATGGAGGACACAGAGATATGGCAGAAATTAAACACACAAAGTGCTGTGCTAAGCATTTGGAAGTGTTTCAATAACTCCTTTAATTGATGAAAATTAAATGACCTTAAAAAATTAAGCGCAATGGTTTTAAAGCCACTTTGTTAGTCATGTGGGCTTTTGCATGATTCAGTGAACTGAGCTCCCCAAAGGACAACGCTTCTATAGGTTACAGCCCCGATCGCCCTTCACTCTCTGCACAAGGTAACTTCTCCCGTGCCCAGCTGTGGTTCGGCTATTTTTGGACAGCACAGTGTCGGCTGAGTTACGAAACCTAGCCTCCTGCACAAAGATACAATCAATTCTGTCTTCCTGGTCTCTCTCTCTCTCTCTCTCTCTCTCCTCCCCTTTTGAGTTTGAAATGGAGCGCGCGAGAGCAAACCATCCTCCGTCATTGATCAGAAATTCAATTCAAAAGCCTATAAATAAAAACAAATGAGTCTCCCGGTCCCCTCTCAGAAGGTGCCAGCTGTATGGAGATCAAATCTATAATCCTTCAGCTGCAGACAGGGACAGCTCCAATAATGGCTATAGCCAAATAATTCACATGCAAAAAAAAAAAAAAAAAAAATTGAATGTCGGGTGAATTAAATGAATTTGGTAATAATGGAACGATTGCTGTAGCTTGACAAGGTGTTGGCTAGCTGAACAAGGGCTGGAATAAGAGATGGGAAGAAGAGGAAAGGCGAGAGACGGAGTGGCCGAGTCTAAATTAAGATGTTACATGTGAAGTTTCCAATAGGACCTTGACATAACTTTTGACCTACTCATGGCACCATCACAGCGGCGAGGATTTGAAATTCTATTAGAATTACCGATGGAAAAAAAAAAAAAGAAGAAGTCAAGGAGTCATCAGGAAAGCAAATCTATAGCTCGACTCTATCAGCCAATTACTGTTGTTAAAGTAGAATTAGATGGGTATTGACAGTGAGAAGAGGAGAGCGGATTAGGCTGACAGGGCCGCTGCACTGAGGGGACAGAGACAGAATTAAAGGAGATGGATATTTAATAAAAGGATTGCAATGGAAGGCTATTTTAATTTGCAGCACTGTGTAACTAAAACACTTCACATAAGTTCAAGTACTCAAGTATGAGGAACAGCAGAAAAGGACATGTTCAATACATTACGAGGTGCAATACTTCGTATAGGATGTGTTTGAAATCCCATAATATTTACATCTATTCATTTAAGTGGTGAGTAAGATCTTAGAATATTGTATGAACTATTTACATGTGGCTGTTTCAATGTGGAATGCTTCTGAGCATAGCACAGGAAGACAGCGTGTGTGTGTGTGTGTGTGTGTTTGTGTGTGTGTGTGTGTGTGTGTGTGTGTGTGTGTGTGTGTGTGTGTGTGTGTGTGTGTGTGAGAGTGAGAGAGAGAGAGAGAGAGAGAGACTCTACTCCACTGTCAGATCTTTATTTCTTATTGGAAAACTAGCTGAAGTTAATATTGACACAGCGAGGTATGAATCAATACATTGAGAATGAGCAATACATTTTAATTTCAAACCTGTTCAAACTCCAGCAGCAAATCCATGCAGTTAAGCCACAAAGGGGGCCACGAGGGAGGGCAGGAGAGTGGGATTGGATGAGATAGAAATTTGCTCTAGATCAAATTCTGCATCAACCTTCTCCACCGTGACATTTCCTGTCAGCTGATATAGACTGGCCAATGCAACTTTTTAATCCGTGCTTTAAAACGGTAGTATGGACGCATGAGCAGGCACTGAGATGGTCTACATGACTCCCAGAAGGCACAAGGACATTTAAACAAGGATTTTTAATTCACAACTAACCTCATACTGGGTAAAAAAGTCAGAAAACACCACAATACATAGCACTGCAAAACATCTTTGGAAGAAAACTTCTTTCTACCAGAACACATAGGATGCTTGTGATATCGAGTAAACATCATATGAAATACTAAAGCCAGGAAAGAAAAGAGTAAGACATCATCAAAAATTATAAAAATAAAAGTGCAGTAATCCATGCAAATTATATAATTTTATGTTGACAAAGTCGATGTTTACATTAGTTAGTCTTCTTATGCGTAAATTTACACACACTCAGGAGCACGAGTAGGATACGAACGGTTTTGCAAAATTTACAGGATTTTCACAAATAAATTTCTTGCATAAACGCTCATACGAAGCTTTTACAAATAAATCTGTTTGTATCCAGCTCGATAAATGAGGCCCAATATATTAACATAAATTTTAATATCATCTTAAGTCAGAAACAAAGTGCCTTTGAGTTTGGTGTACTTAAACAACATATAGATAGATGTTTATAGCACAGAACTACTGAATTCTTCATTCTGATTGGTCAGAAGGTGTTGATTAAATGAATTTTTTTTTATAACAGCAGCTTGGACAATAGTTCCGGCTGCAAGACAAATCACAGGTTTATATTAATGTGCTCGTTCTTATAGTTTCTATAGTAACAACTAATTCACAGGAACGTGCACGGTGGACACTCCACATAACTCATAATTAACGTGCTGTTATTACAATTGTGGTGATCAAAAAAGCATCTCAGAACATGTACACAGCACAACAAGTCGAACCTTGAGGCGGATGGGCTACAACAGCAGAAGACCATGTCGGGTTCCACTTCTGTCAGCCAAGAACAGAAAACTGAGGTTGCAGTGAGCAGAGGCTCACCAAACTGAACAGCTGAAGACTAGAAAAACGTAGTCTGTTCTGATGAATCTCGATTTCTGCTGAGGCGCACAGATGGTTGGGTCAGAATTTGGTGCCAACAGCATGCATCCATGGACCCAACCTGCCTTGTGTCAACAGTTCAGGCTGGTGGAGGTGCTGTAATGGTTGGGTGCCATTAATACCAATCAATCATCACTTGAATGCCACAACCTATTTGAGTATTGTTGCTGATTATGTGCATCCCTTCATGGCCACAATTTACCATCTTCAAATGGCTATTTCCAGCATGATAATGCACCATGTCACAAAGCAAAAGTCGTCACAAACTGGTTTCATGAACATGACAATGAGTTCAGTGTTCTCCACTGGTCTTCCCAGTCACTGGATTGAATTCAGTAGAACATCTTCGGGATGGGGTAGAACAGGAGATTTGCAGCATGAAAGTGCACCTGTAAAATCTGCAGGAATTGCATGATGCAATTCAGATCATGCCAACATGGACCAGAATCTAAAGGGAATGTTTTAACATCTTGTAGAATCCATGGCATGAAGAATTGAGGCTGTTTTGAGAGCAAATGGAAGCTCTAACAAGTATTAGTATAGAGCTCCTATTAAAGTGCATGGTGAGTGTATAATCGTTGATATGGTGAAGCTTTCTGTAAGGAGATTTATGGAAGGAGTCTGCAGTGTCAGTGACTTTGTGCGTTCCAGTTTCTTAGTAACAAGACAAAATGTGTGGGGTTTTTTTTTTATTTTATATAACTTCAAGGGAGAAAAAAAAGAACTATTTATAGCTGCTGTAACGTAGGTGATAACAGGAACTAACTTGTTTGAATGGTCCATACGTTAAACTGTAACTACAGTATAAACTGATAAAAAAGTATGATTTGTCATTCTTTAAATAATAAAAATCTAATCACTGGTGCATTGCTGTAGTATAAGAGGAATTAAACATACTGTTATTGAAAAATGGTTACGGCTCAACGCAAACATACACTACCCCCTCGTTGAAAAACTTCCTATAACAATATGGCCCTTCATGCTTTAATCCTTACATATAAAACATAATTATTAATACTACTATAATTTAATAATACTATATTATTACCCTGCATAATAGTACATTTGTGTGTGTGATATAGAAACGTTACTTTACTTTTTCTGTATTATCTGACAGAGGACTGGCAGGACCCTCAGGCTGTCATGTGCAGGTCATGGCAGCTGTGTGTCTGGGTTCACTAGGTCACATGGAGGAACGGGACGCTTAATCACACCCGGCAGACTAGTCATTACTGCAGTCGGCCAGGGTGAATTACCATATCACAGCCTGACAGACAAGAAGAGCGAATGAGTGGCAGCTAGTGATGACAGGCGTTCACTGAGGAAAAGGGGCCAACACACGCAATCATGCTGGAGGACATCTCAGAACAACAGAAGAAAAAAGAAAGTGAGGGAGTGAACGGCTACATGATAGCTTTGGTACTGAATAGAGAAAATGTTCAGGTTGGTTTTCTATGAATAAAACAACTCAAATTGAAGGACACCACTACAATCGCAATAGATTTTACTTGAAAACTGTTGTTGTTTTTTTATTGCCAGACAGGTGATTAATTGACCATACAGCCAGACTGCTATTAAGATCTTAACTGTTATTAAGAAGTTTGTGTTATTTTTAGGCAAAACAAGAAGTGGTAATTAAAGTCTAGTCTTCGAGAGAGGAACATCTGTTTTCATCCTGCATAATTACCATCATTAATTAATGTTAATCAATCTAAAACAAATTATTTTTTAACACCTAGAATAAATCACATCGGCTTCCTCTTCTCCGCCGACCCGATCTGGCTGGGCTGAGTGATCGATCAAGAGTAAATAAGACAATGTGCAGCAATGAGGCAGTTTTGCACTTCCTGTACTTTGAAAACACCTGAATCATTAGTCCAAACGTGGAAATGGACTGAGGACGGGAATCTTCTCAATCTAAAGGAAAGAATCAGAATTGAATCAGAATAAGACATCACGGGGATAAACACTCGCTAAAAGGATTTCGGATTGCGCGATATTTTAATTGCTTGAGCATCCAGTGCGTCTTTATGCAGTGAGGCTGTGTGTAATGAGGCTATCAATTCATAGCCTCAGGAAGGGATGTGTTAACACGCTGTAGAAGATTTCCAAATGTTACTAAAAAATGCTCACACACACACACGTAAATTAGAGCATGAGCAGTGCAGTCCCACACTCACATGCACAGACACCTATAAATTCAAACAGATCCAGAGAGGTTTATGAAAAGACAAAAAAAATGGGGCCTGAGGGAATCCACCCATACCCAGTGCTCCTATATTGCTGTCAAATCCACTGTTGGACGTGTTAATCAAAAACTCAAGGGGAAAGGTGCTATCTGGGTTGCACA
Organism: Cranoglanis bouderius; assembly: GCA_023630585.1. NCBI lineage: Eukaryota > Metazoa > Chordata > Actinopteri > Siluriformes > Cranoglanididae > Cranoglanis > Cranoglanis bouderius. The sequence goes on from CM042546.1 coordinate 17,364,622, forward strand.
CTGCCATCTTTATCGATTCCATTTACTCTAACTCGCTGTGATTCCACTTCTTTAATTATTAAATTGGCCCAAAATAGATTTTTCGATTTACGCTGTAGCGACAGGGAAAACATTAGACCATAACAAAAAGGGATATAAAAGAATCTGAAACAGATGAATAAACACTGAGGAAGATGTAGAATGTGGCTTGGATTTTATTGAATTCAGATCGTTTGTTCTTAGTTAGAGGTATAAGCGACAATTTTTAGATGGATTATTTAAATGTCAGTTATCAAAAAAACTGCTTTGTGTACTTTTGCAAATTTTGGATAAACATGCAAGTAATTTTCAGGGGTTTTTTTTTAAATACATTAAGCGAAATCACTGTATGTAAGCTTTAAAACTGTCACCAAGAAGCTTTTTGATATTGAAGTCAGTGGCAATGTTTCTGCTCATTGTTCAAGTTCAAGTTCAAGTCTATTTCTAAAGCACATTTAAAAACAGCTATAAGCCGACCAAAGTGCTGTACACTGTCAATAGCACAAATACAATAAGTAAAATATCAATAGCGTAATGTAAAAATACACATAACAAAACTATAGCAAAATCAATTTTTAAACGCCAGAGAAAAAAAGATGAGTTTTTAGACTAGATTTAAACACAGGTAGAGTGGAGGCCGTTCTAACATGAGATGGTAAATTGTTCCAGAGAGTAGGACCAGCCACTTCGAATGCTCTATTTCCTCTCGTCTTTAGACGAGTGCGAGGGATCTGGAGGAGAAGTTTTTCCTCGGATCGTAATCGTCTTGTAGGGATGTAAGGATGAAGTAGGTTTGTAAGATAAGGCGGAGCTAAATTGTTCAATGATTTAAAGACAAATAGAAGAATTTTAAACTCAATTCTGTACTGAACAGGCAGCCAGTGCAGGGATCTCAGAAAGGGTGTAACATGATCAACTTTTTTACACCCCTTCAGAAATCGAGCTGCTGCATTTTGTACTACCTGTAAACGAGAGATTTGGGTTTTCGAAATGCCATAGTACAGCGAGTTACAGTAATCCAGCCTTGACATGATGAAGGCAGGGATGGCAATCTCTAGGGAAGCTACAGAAAGAAATGGTTTAATTTTAGAAAGGGATCGAAGGAAGGATCAAAGGATCATTGGCTCAGCTGAAAGAATCACTTCTTATATATATACTGTATATATAAAATTACAGTTATATATATTGTATACTGCATACATTCATGCTTGCTACCACATCCCAAAGGTGCTCTACTGGATTCAGACCTGGTGACTGGGGAGGCCATTGAAGTTCACTGAACTCATTATCATGTTAATGGGGCAGTTTGAGACGACTTGTGCTTTGTGACATGGCACTTTATCATGCTAAAAGTAGGTATTATAAAATGGGCAAACTGTGGCCATAAATGGATGCACGTGGTCAGCAACAATACTCAGGCAAGATAGGTTCAGGCATTCAAACAATGCTCAAATGGTACTAAGAGGCCCAACGTGTGCCAAGAAAACATCCCCCACACCATTACACCACCACCACCAATAGTCTGAACTGTTGACTGGGCAAGTTTGGTCCATGGATTCATGCTACCGATACCAAATTCTGACCCTACCATCTGCAAATTGAGATTCATTAGACCAGGTGAGGTTTTTTTTAACTTCACCCATCCAGTTTAGGTGAGCTTTTGCTCAGTGTAGCCTCAGATTCCAGGGTGGTCTACTGCTGTTGTAGCTCATCTGCCTCGAGGTTCGATGTGTTGTGCATTCCGAGATAGATAAAACCATCATAGTCCCAATGGCTTCTCATACAGTGTATTTCACTGGAATGATTCTGAAAAAGTCTAAAATCAACCCCAACAACAACAACAACAAAGAAACTGCATTATAAGTTTTTCTGGGCAGATACATAATTGATCAAATGATGGCAAGAGTAATGCACATTATTTGTTTAGCTACAATTTCTTCTGAAAAGGAACTTTAAAGTGGGCAACAACTAAGCCAAGGCAAAAAGAATTAAATGCAAAAGAAATAAAAACAACAACAACAAAATAACCCACTATACCGATCCAACCTCCAAATGATGACAAAATACTCAGCAAGCTCAACCTGAACAAAAATCCATTTAGCTCCAAAAGTATGGGCTCCTGTGCCTGACTTACTCTGCTGATTTGATATTTAAACTAAAGAACTTTTCGGTGTCAAACAGTCTTCTAAACATACAACTTAGTGGAGTCATCAGGCCCCACAAAAACAAATCTATCTGTAGTAATAGCTCCTATAAAACCAGACAGAGCCACCGCAATAAGGGCAAGTAAATAGGCAACAAATCCTCGTTTAGGTTCAGCTGTGCAATGAAGCAGACCAAGAAGCAGAAATGGGATCGGGCCCTGGATGGACTGAACTGAACTGTGACTAAAAAAGGGCCAGAGAAAAGGCCAGAGTTCATAGAACAAGGTCTTTATTAAGAAGTAGCCTTCCCTCCTCCCATGCCCTCCCTCTCTCTAGTAGAAATGAATTGCTAGACAGGCTATGTATTATCTAGATCAGGTTAAATTCGCAGCAATTACAGCCACTTTCAAACTAAATAAGCTAGCCTCAGTCAAGCAACTTTGTATTTCACACAGAAAGCAAGCATAAAGCTAAAAACAAGCTTTTCAAAACTGAAATGGGCTTTTGTGGTGTTCATAGTCACAAGAGCTTTACATTTTAAGATAAGCGCAGTAAATAGAATTATTACCTTCTATTAGCAATCTGTCAAAATACAGGGTGTCCCAAAAGTCTCCATACATAGGGGAAATTAACACTTTAGCAAAATGTCTTCCAGATGTTTTCTTTTCCAGATAGCCTTTAAGAATGCCTTTGACAAAAGAAGAACGTATTGAAATCGTTCTCATGGCTGGATCGGGAAGCTGTCGCAAGGTTGAGATGGACTTCAACAGGAAACATGGCAAGCACATCACATAGCACACTGTTACCAAACTTATTAACAAATTCAAAAAGACTGGAAGTGTTGCGGACCAACCGAGAAGAAGTGAACGTCCATGAACATTCACTGACGAAGGCACAACCGACGTGGTCCTGGTATACAGTACACAGTCCCCTATGTATGGAGACTTTTGGGACACCGTGTACATACAATTCAAAATCTGCTCAGAAAAATTAAACCAAAGTCACATGACTCAGAAAACACCAGTCTTCAGTCTTCAAACCAGACTCATAGTGCAAAATATATGGAAAAGAAATTCAAATCTATTTCAGGAATGTACGGCCATGTAAGATTGCAATAAACACACGCAGTGAAAGTGCAGGTCAGATAGTAAAGCTCACACAAACATGAAAAGGTTTCCTATTTAATAACGCCATTAGCTATGCTATCAAATTTGAGTCAAAACTCAAAACTATCAAAACTGCGTATTATTAAAGATGGTACACACTTTTAAAGCCTTTCATAACAACTTAGTTACAATTTACAAAACCAGCATCTCCAACATATTACAAGGAGAAAGTACCGATATAAGTTTAGTGCTCCTGGGATATGCTCCAGATGTACTGAGACCCTGTCCTTGATAAAAACGATACTGAGGATGCATGAAGGAAAGCTTTCATATATTCAAGAAGCATAAATATTAATATGATTGTGTACTTGTAAAGAAAATGTAGACCGTATTACAAAAAAAAAAAAAAAAAAAAGTTGGCTTATTGATCCTAGGCAATAACGTCAATCTCCGCTATAGAGAAAAAAAGAAATGATTGATCTCCAAGTGGCACAGTGAGAGATTGAGCCAAGCTTCAGGTGGACAGACCCAAGAGCAAACACAGGAAACACAGCAGGTTTTGCTTCTTCTTCTTCTTCTTCTTCTTTCGCCCAAATAGGGCAGCCAGCAGTGTATTTTTCATTAACGGAAAAGATTGGGATTTTAGACATACACAACTCCAAGCAGCAGGAAAATCAGGTTTGGACCACCAACCTCACTGACGACACAAATGATTTCATATTTTATCATTCACTCAATCAAACCGGTTCCTATCTCAGCCTTTGCTTTATACACGATGCAGCACACTGGCCACAAAAACAACACTGCTCGATGAAATGGAAGAGACCTCAATCAAACACAGGCTAAGCCTTTCTTCAGGAAATGAAACACTGCAGCCCTCCAGGCAGTATTACTGTCTGAAAACCAGAACGAGAAAAGACAAAATGCAAAACAAATAGGAAAGGGACTTATGAATAATAACCAGCAAGAAGACACAAATAACTGTGGCTTTGTGATAAACTACTACAGGTATGCAGGATTACAGTGAAAAAGTACAAGCAGAGTCAGCTGTTAATTGCTATGCCACGTGGACAACAGCGCTAACACACCTGCCTAACATGACCTGCCTTGTACAGTATGAATGTCTTTGGCCAAGCTGGTCAGAAACACAGAGGAGGTGTTGAAAATGATGAAGAGATAAGCCAGAGCCCACCAATGATGGATCTCACGCACTGGCAGCGGGGGCCGGCAGCACTAAATGCCCTTCCATGCAAGGCACAGAAAGCCTCGACTTCATCAAGGCCCCTCGCAGGATCATCCCCCTTCTTAATGGATTACCACTGTCTCCACGCAAGCACGCCACAAATAATGATAAACCGCGGGCAGATTAAAGCACCTTACACAATCCTCAATTCATTACCTTTCCCCCAAGATAAGGGCCAGCTAATAAAAATATGATTTTCTTTCCCACCAGAACAGTCATGCTTTTTTATCCATTAGGGGAAACAAAGAAGGAAAGAGAAGGTGAGCTGGGTGAAAATCAAGGGGAATAATGACCATCATTTCAATTATGTAGCCCCCATGGCGTTGGAACAAAAAGACTCTCAAGATTGATGACGCAGAGGTACACGTGTAGAGTAAGATATTTCCTGAAATTAAACAACTTCCTGCAGGCACTGGCAACCTCTAACAAGCTGCCAATGGAAGCATGATCTCTTATTGTCCTGTAAAAAGAGGTTTTAAAACGTCTACTAGAGCAGAATCACAAGCAGTCTTGACATACAACTGCTTAAGCGCTGCATGATACAATTTAAAACATATGGCTTGTTTTGTCAAGAATGTCATCTCCATTTTGTTATGTCCAGTGGCGTATCTAGTAGCTAAGATGGCGGAATAGGGACAAAACACTCACTTTCAATAATAACATCCCAAAATGTCAACATTGGGAAGAAGTACAACATGCTTATTTAAGATATGAACTATATCCCAATGCAACCAGCCATGTTCAGAAGATGTTCAGAAAAGAGGCAGGAGACACACCAAGAAAAAAAAACCCAAAAACATTCATTTAAACCATCCCACCATCCCAAATGCTGGAGCCATCACATAGAGTTTGCCACAGTGCAGGCCATGAGGTCATGTGTAAAACATGCTGGTCTCCGTGCTGCGGGAAATGATGACTTTACCGTCATCCAGCTTGTCAACAGCGCTCTGCAGGTAATTACCACGGCTTAAAGTCCAGAGCCTGGGTGGATTGGTGCCATCAAGAGGGAAGAGAAAGCCTGGCGGAGTGGAGGGAGGTGCCACAAATCCATACACAACTTTTAAAGGGATGTGTGCAAGGAATAAACATGGAAGAGAGGATAAGAAAGGCTAACGGGTATGGATAAAAGCTGTCAACTGAAGTATGAATTTGTTTCAGGCCCAGGGTTTTGACTACATTAGCCTGCTGTGTTGCCTTGCACACCATTTATTAGCCTCATTAGCCTAATTCATGTCAGAGATTAGAAGCGGGCTAAAGGATTGGCAAAGAGAATGTGGGAGACAATAAAAAACATAATATTTACCAAAAAAATGGGTTTTATCAGTAGCCTATTGAAACATCGCAAGAATACAATAACAAGCTGCTCATTAGTCAACAATGTAGATATAAGAGATTCCATATTAGCTGTTGCTAGCTACAGTATTGTGCACTTCAACGCTTCCACCATAATGGAAAGGGCCTGACACCACAACGGGTTGTGCTGTTATAGGGAAATAATCAACATGTCTGCAACATCTAGTTCCTGTGGAGAGTCCTTGAATAAAGATACTTTCTACAGACAGATCTGGCAATCTATCCGAGTAGAGGTTATAACTTGTAAATCCCGACCTCTGACCACGAAAAAACAAAGAAAACACCTAATTTAGAATTCCTACTTGGGAACTTGAGACGCCTTGTGTCTCGAAATCGTGTACTGTGACAGTACCTACTGCATTCGATTCAGTACCTACTGCTCGGCCATTGATCAGTATAATACAATACAATCCGGACACACTACATCCGCCATGTTGGCATTGTCATGTGACTTACACTTAAAAAAAAGCCGACGTGGATGCCTTCCACCATTTTTGATTCTGACAGCTCTTCCGCACCAGTCCTGTTGCCTTATGGGATAGCACAGTGTCCATTGTTCCAGAATCTCAGGCGAAGCAGTAGGTCGCCTGGGTATTTCTCGCCGACTGTGTTATGAATACTGAGAATTCAGACGTACTACTCTTTTGGCATACTGCTTTTCGCCTACTGTATAGTAGGGTAGTTGGGTTATTCAGAAACAGCTACGGTCTCTTCAACTCCGGGTTCAGCAAGTGACGTCAAATCAACATGGCTGCGCACAAAAGACGAACATGAGCGCATGCTATCAAATATTCAGTGCATTAACTAAGAATCTGACTAAACAGATGAAGAAACACAAACTGTGAGAGATGAATTCCTTAATCCTTAACACCGACTGCACACTGTGGGACTTTTTGTACATTCATTTTTACAAAATTCAATTCGATTCAAGTCAAGTCAATGAGCACAACCTGGAAAGATGGCCCATCCAAGATGGCGACGCCGGTGACGTGTCTGGGATGTTTACCTCTTCAGGTGAATGGGGTCAAACCCATCCACTTTAGAGCGTTCGCATTCGCAATGCATTCAGCACATTTTTATGTATTTCAAACACAAGACTATGCCAACTGTACACAGATAAAATATTGAGATATTTTTTCTAATGATGTTCCTTCACCTGTTGGACATTAGACGCTACATCAGTGCCGTGGTTTGGGACACTGTTGTAGTTACAACACCCCTCCCTCAGCTGTTTTGGACTCTTCCTCGTTGTCATGGATACAAGTAAAGCTACACGGACATGGCTAGGCTGGTGAAGTTGTACGGTCAGTTAGGGCGCATTAAAGAGCAATATCTGATCAGAAACAGGTAAACTCAGCGACGCAGAACACTTTTAAGTGTTGTGTATGAGTTTTTGTTTGCTATAATTATAAGCTGTATTCGATATAACTAGACTACTCGATATCTATATATACAGCTAGCGTCATGGCAACGGGGTGGGGGGGGGGGAGGGGCACAGTAACCTGGATATTGTATTGAACTGATTAAGCTTATTTATTTGTTTGTTTGTTTATATTATAGAAATGCAGAAGAGAACAGACAGCGCGAAAATGCTGCAGCCGTGAAAATTCAGAGCTGGTTTCGAGGCTGTCAGGTGCGAGCCTACCTCAGGTAAGTGTGTACAAGATAAGTTCATTATTTTACTTTATACTAAGATATTAATCCATTAATAAGGTAAAAGAAAGCAAATTTCTTAATATTTTTTTACATGTTTAAGCAATATTTTGTTATAAAGTCTTCCCTGGTTTCCTCCCACCTCTGAAAAACAGCTTATCTAAGCTAAATTTCCCTATGTGCAAAAGTGTGTGTGTGTGTGTGTGTGTGTGTGTGTGTGTGTGGTGCCCCAGGATGGACAGGCGTCCCCCCATCCACGGTGTATTACCCCCTTGCGCAAAGTGTCGCTCTTGATCCACCACGACCATGATCGGTTACTGAAGATGAATGAGTAAGTGAATGAACGTTAGTTACAAATATAACTAGCGTTCATTCAGAATCACCTGCGTACCTTCTTGAGCGTGTGAGCACTCACGTTGGGACCATCAAAGACTAGGTCACAAATGGCACACATGTCCTGCTTCTCAATCCGTCCCAAATAGTATCCGAGATTAGAATTAGTGTGTCCCAAATTGTAGTATTATTTACGGTACATTTTTGACGCGTGGATCTGTGGACATTTTTTCAGCTAATATTACAGTCCCTCCAGAATTTTGCGATTTTGCGATCGCAGAAATCAAGCGAACTCCGCCATATTCTGAGGACTTTGCAATTTTTCGAAATTACTGCAGATTTTCCTCAGATTTGGGCCAAGACGTGTCATGACGACAACGCCCGTTCAGCCAAAGCCCTCTTCGATTCACGTGCGCCGAAGATGAGGACAGCTGAAAGGTCTCATTTACCATCAAACATCACTGCGAGAAAACTATTTCGTGCAAATGCGATTCTGCCAATTCAAGTAGTTCTCCACAAAAAAAAAGCACAAAAACCTTCACATGTTGCATCAAAAAATTTTTAAAAAAGCAGCAGCAAAATCAAGCGTATTTGGCTGCAACAATCACAAAAGAAAATCCACGAAATCCTGTATGGACTGAATATTGCCCACAGCTCCTTGGGCGAAGGAGGAGGAGTTTTGTGATAGTTTGCTTTGCCGAATTCACGGACGCATTTTAGAAAGGTGTAAATGAAACATGGAAAAATAAATCAAGGGAATGGTCAATTAAATTGTATAGTATAAATGAAATAAGGAATAATGAATGAAGAAAAGCTGAAATGCAACGAGGAGCAACATTGTTCTCTTCTCTACCCTGCTGTTACATGCCCATCATTCCATGGAACCTTCTCATCGAGTTCTTACCGGGTCGTCGTTGGTTCTGAATAACAAGGAACCCTGGTTGTTCTCCAGTGTACATACAGTAGAACCACATTTATATACACAACTAGTGTCTTATTTCATCCCTCCACCTTGGCCCATGAGGAATCAACCCACCATGGGACCAAATGTTGAGTTGTTCGGAGAGGACCGCCGTTGGAAGTGTGGTGATTTTAACATTGTAGAACCTGGTATTGACATCCATCCGATATCAATCCGATGTCAATACCAATACCGACTGGTCCGATCACTAGTGGACATCCGAAACTCATAGCTGTCTGACATGTATGAGGTGAGAAGATGCCAATGGTATTTATATGAAATACTAAGTTATGTTGTGACTTTGTGACTTTGTTGGAAGGTCGCTGCATATGTACTCACGCATACAAGAAGACATGCAGGTGATTCTCACCATCCCTGATGGTGAGGAGGGATGAAATAGAACTCACATACAGTCCCCTTCGAAAGTACTGGAACAGCAAGGCCAATTCATTTCTTTGTGCTATACCCCAAAGACATTTGGTTCTGAGATCAAAACATGGATATGAGATGAAAGTTTTGATTTCCTGGTATTTACATCTAGATGTGTTAAACAACATAAAACATAGACTTTTTGTATCAGACCACCCATTTTTAAGTGAACAAATGTATACGAACAGATAAGTCTTGAAGTAAATAACACTTAATATTTGGTTGCATATCCCTTGCGTGCAATAATTGCATTAAGCCTGTGACTCACTGACATCACCAAATTGTTGTTTCTTCTTTTGTGGTGCTTTTCCAGGCTTTTACCGCAGCTTCATTCAGTGGTTGTTTGTTTCTATGTCGTTTAACACATCTACTTATAAATACCAAGAAATAAAAGCTGAAATTCTAAACTCTCTTCTCATATTCATCTTTTGAGCTCAAACCCTTCAGTCTTCAGTCTACAGCAAAAAAAAAAAAAAAAAAAAAAGAATTGGCCTTGCCGTTCCAATAGTTTCAGAGGGACTGTATTTCATAAACTGAAAAAAAGTCAGTATGGTGATAAAATTTCAAGTTTTTTCTCCAAGTGCTGGTGGTCCATTACAGTGTTTTCATGAGCCTAAAGTGCTGTGGACAATTGCCGCCCCCGAGCTACATCTTATGTGGCCTCTGCATGTTAAATCATTGTCTATTTTAGTCTTTAGGCATAGAAGTTAGCAAGACCACTTGGTGCTCCAGCAATGTAACCTCCATATATTTCTGTGCAGTCAGCAGACAAACTTCCAGACAGTAGGTTCATTTAGATTACTTTAGTTAATTGATCAGTGTGTTAAGTGGTTAATTAGGCACAATCTGAGCGCCTTAAGTGCAGTCCTTGGGTTACCACCTTCCCTATATACGCATTGATTTTCTGGGGTTATAAATGGTCTTTTTAAAACTGATGGCCGTGTTGAGTTCAGCATTGCCATAGACATGCATTTGGAGGGGATCATTTTGATGAATGAATGCAAATGTACAGTTGTCTGAGAAGCACCAACCATTTAGGGCTCTTAGGAGGAAGCTTTCTAAATGTTCCTTTCACTGTTAATATCTAGCAAAGATGATTAACTTGGAAATATTATTGCAGCTATCTACACCGGAATGCGACTGTAATACAGAAAACATGGCGGGCTTTCAGCGCACGCCAGTACTTTAGGCAAAGGGTAAAGGTAAGCTGTGCCATTGTGTAATATTGATTATGTTATGATTACCCTAATTAACATTCAGCAGTTACAGGCATGCCACGACTTACACCTCAAGTGGGTTTGTAATTTGACAGTATGTATTGATTAGCTATGAAATGCCTTATCTAAAAGAGGCTGCTGATGTAATGCACTTATTCCTCTTCTGACAGTCATTGCATAGGTATTGTTTTATGTCGGTTCTTTAACAGCCGACTTCAGAATTATTGGCACTCTTCAAGAGAACTGGCAAAAATTATACTAAGCACAAATATTCACATATTACCTCCAAACAATTGGATAAACTATTTGCTCTGCCTCTTTTTAACATTATAGTATTTTTTGTTATGTAACTGTGTGGTAAAATTAGACAAGCTAAGAAATACATCAAATAAATGTAAAACACATAGTCACCCATTAAAATGTATTACTCTCCATAACCATAAAATAAATGGCTCTTCAGAAATAATTGTTGCCTTTAACCAGATATAAGGCTTTAGGGTTTTTGCACACTTGTAAAATCACTTTGCCATCAATCATCACAGAAAACCAAAGAGCTATCAACACAAAAGAGACAGATGGTTGTTCACAAGTCAGGTAATGGGTATACAAATATGTTCAGGGTTAGAAATTAAGTACTGTAAAAAAAAATAATAATAATAATAATAATAAATATATTTTAAAAAACTGTTTAAGTCTGGAACAGTTGAAAATTTGCCATGATCACAGATTCAGAATAGTTGATTCCTGTGGTTGCTAAGTTCCTTCTCAAGAACAACCCATAAAAGGCTGCCACTGGTTTCTACCAGGCCTCATTGGAACTGCAATTAAAATACACTATATGGCCAAAAGTTTGTGGACACCTAACCATCACACCCATGTGTGCTTTTTGAACGTCCCATTCCAGATTTAGCAGCCCTGTTATAATAAGCTCCACTCTTCTGGGAAGGCTTTCCACTAGATTTCGGAGTGTGGCTGTAGGGATTTGCTCATTCAGCTACAAGAGCATTAGTGAGGTCGCATTGATTGGGGTGCAGTCAGTGTTCCAATTCATCCCAAAGTTGTTCAGTTCCTTGGCAAACCATGTCTTTACAGACCTTGCTTTGTGCACAGGGGCATTGTCATGCTGGAACAGGTTTGTCTCCATTTTCTCCCCAATTTAGTCACCTGCCAGTTCTCACTCACCAGCCAGCTCTCCCCATGATACAGCAGTTACCAACTGTTGAGGGTGAAGGCTAACACATGCTTCCTCCAAGACATATGAAGCCAGCCAACTGCATCTTTTCGAACTGCTTCTCATGCTGCATAATCCACTCGGTGGAAACCGCTATCTACCCTCTTCCGCATACATGAGCTTACAGACACCCAGGATTGGCTAGTGTTGCTGTGATTGACAGGGAAGAGAGAGTAATGCTTTCCCTCGCACCCAGAGACCAGGGCCAATTTTGCTCCCTTGGCTCCTGGCCATGGATAAGTTTGAAGAAACAACTGTTTTGCACACAAAATGCACTAAAATATTGTGTTAAAGTAAGCAACTATGCAGCATCCCCTCATGTTTAAGCTCTAATGATCACATTCTGTGTGTTATTTATTTAACATTGTTGCTCATTTTCATGCAGGGTGCTAATAGTCCTGAATACATTTTAATTTCTTATTATTCTATTACTTATTTTCTTAAAAGGTAATGCAAAATGTAATGCTGGTGTAAACTAAATGAGAATTCAATTAGCAGTAGTAATTTGGAAGTTCTCTCAAGTTATTCCTAAATAGTGTTCACAGTTAATAAATCATATCCATACCTGTAGTGAATATTCTCTGCTATGGTTATCCAGTTTATTCCCCGTGGGGCACCATTGATTATCAAACTCAGCATAGAGTGTTTTGCCATATATCTCCATTAGGTTCCAGTCTGACTAGCATAGATTTTCCTTAGCCATGACTGCATTATGTATTAAGAACAGCCGTGTCCCTTCAATATGAGGTCTGACTTACCATTACATCCTATCTCTTTCAGCTAGGTCTTTGTTGCTTATTATGTATTACATATAAACCAGATTCCTCTTGTGTATGTTGGGAACAGATCAGAAAGCCGTGATCCAGTGCCTGTAATGTAACACTATCTCTCTCTCTCCCCACAGACAGCATATTTTCTCATGAAGATGAATTTCTACAATAAGATGGCTGTCAAGGTGAATACATCTTCTTCACTTCGTCTCAAGTTTATAATTTGCTGAAATCTACAAGCAGATCTTCTTGCCATTTGATAAGCATAAGTCATAGTGCAACTGATACACATACGATGAAGCCCTCATTTTACAGCTTAACAGTGATTGTTTCTCACTAGAATGTGCTTAACCTTCTACTCCATGAATTATTACATTTACATTGAAAAAAAGTTTTTAAGGATTTTTATTACTTGACTTAGTTCAAGTAATAAAATATATATTAAAAAATTGAAAAAAAGGGGGGGGAGGGGGTTGTTGGTTAATTGTTGCTGTATTGCAACAGTGTGTAATGGTGGAAAGTATCATATAGTCAAAAATAACACAAAATGTATGAGATTACAATTCCAATTATTGCATCTTCCAGACTATAAATTGCAGAGGTTTTTTGCCACCTAGTAAGCATGTAAAAGTTAAAAGTTATATCTTCTAGAAAGGAATTACAGGTGTAAAGTGTATATGGATAGATTTACTTACTCAAAATACATACACAAATTAGATCCAGGCATGTTTTGGGTGACTTATCTTTTTAATTCTTTCTCTTGATACATAAAATTTAGAAAATAAGGTGCAGTTGCAAAATGTCTGAAATTACAAGAGTTTTTACTTTGAGTGTGAAAAAAATTCTAGTGTCTTTTTTGCTATGTAGGCCTGTTTCACTTCATGAATGCGCATACCATGGTTCCATTATCGCATGGCAACAATTACATTTTACCATTTAACAGAATACTCAAAATATATAAACTTGTTTAAATGACAAAAAAGAAATGTTAACTTATCTCAGATGGTGTTTAAAATTTTTCCTTTAAATAGTTTTACCTAAATATTGAAAAATTAATCAAATTTTGAGAGCCCTCCGAGGATGACCTTCATCATGCCATATGATTGCAGAAAAGAAAGTGCAAACAGCACTTCCTGGTCGTTTGACATGGCATTTTTTTGTTATGTCAAAGTTAAAACCCCCTTTTTCCAGTTACATAGGAATATAGTAGTTTTGTATTATTGCCTAAGAAAAAATTGGAGATAAATTAATTGTTGCTGCATGGCAACACCATTTTTAGTTTTAGAATTTATCAGTTCCGCATGTTGTATTCCAAGACATATAAAGTAGAGGCTTTATATTTGAGTGATGCATTGGCACTTTTATAGGGCTATCAATATGCAATGAAATTGTAGCTTTACAATCCCATGTAGCATTTTTTCTCCCTGAAATGAAACTTTACAACACTTACAAAACTTCACAGTTTATTGAAGAATGGCAGGTTCCCACTGAGGAATGATATTACTGTGATGTTTGGAGGGCACTGGAAATCAGGAATGAGTGAAGATTTATATATCCATTGGTGTATCGAATGTAGGCCCTAAGCCTGTGCTCTCTGTCCATTCCTCTTACATGAGTCTAATTGGAGCAATGGAGCTTGACCTCTTCCCAGAGGTCCCAGTGTGCAAGGCCAAAGGTCCTGGAGTCACTTAGACACAAACAGAAGCCACTCAGCAAGGCAGATGTGTTTTATAGCTCTTGTAAAAGAAGAGACTGTTATGTCTAGGAAAAAAAGGGAGTGTAAAAAATATTACAGGAGACATGTGAAAATGGAAGAATAACTTGCAAAGCCTGGATGTGTGTATATAGAATACATCAAATGGATAATTTATGGGTCTTTTTAAACATGGTTGCTTTATCACTTTATTGCATTTATTTGTTTATTGTTCAAGAGACCAGGATAAAGTGGTTATTGAGAAATGAAGGAAGGATTTTATCTCCAATATTACATAGCTATCCCCATTTCATGTCAACGCCGGAATCAAACTACAGTTGCGAGAACACAACGCAGCCTACAAACATGTCCGCCGAGAACTACAACACAGCCATCACAGACTCCACCGAATATCCCTACTACCCTACTAAGCAGTAGGTGAAAAGCAGTACGCCAAAGGAGAAGTATGTCCAAATTCTCAGTATTCATGAAACAGTAGGCGAGAAATACCCAGATGACCTACTGCTTCAGCTGAGATTCTGCAGTATGGAACCACTGAACACTGTGGATACTGCACTATCCCATAAGGCAACGGGACTGGCGCAGAAAACCTGTCAGAATCCGCACCACGTAGTACATCCGGACTGTATTCATGCTTACCACTTATACTGATCAGTACATACTGTATCAACGGCCAAGCAGTAGGTACTGAATCGAATGCAGATGGTACTGTCACAGTTTGTGATTTCGGACACAGCATCTCACTTTCACGTTCACCTGATTACTGATGACAAACATCCGGACTCAGTTGCACAACCACACTTGAGGACTCTCAGTTCACATATTCATTGCGAAGTATACACTCAGTGTTCTCATACCTGTCGATACCAAGCCTTTATATTTTGCTACGTAGCTATTCTGGTTTTGATCCCTGTTCTGGTTTTCTGGTCCTGATTCTTGCCGTGTCTCTTATATGTTGTTTGCTATTGCCTGAACATTGCCTGTTTCCTCTTCCTGATTTATTTCCCTACGAATTGGATTTGTTTGCAAGCTTTAATAAATCTTGAGTGTACCTGCACCTGCATCCGTATCTGCCACTGTGACCCCCCACTGCTAATGTTACAGTCCACAGACACACATGAATCAGTCAGTCTATCAGGAAGTAGTCGGTTTCCCTTTTCCGTACCGCTTATCCAACACAGGGTCACGGGGAGCCTGGAGCCTATCCCAGAGGTCCAGGCATAAGGCGGGGGACACCCTGGACGGGGTGCCAACCCATTGCAGGGCACAATCACACACACACATTCACACACCATGGACAATTTGGACAATTTGGAAATGCCAATCAGCCTACAACGCGTGTCTTTGGACTGGGGGAGGAAACCGAAGTATCCGGCGTAAACCTCAGAAGAAGAACATGCAAACTCCACACACATAAGGCAGATGCGGGATTCAAATCCCCAACCCTGGAGGTGCGAGCCAACAGTGCTAACCACTAAGCCAACGTGCCCCCCCCCCCCCCCCAGGAAGTAGTCAACTAATTAATAAACTAAGCCCATAAAAAGCCAAACATACAGTATGATGATTAGCTGTGTTTTGCTTGTATCTGATAGCAGCAGATTTGTATTGGTTATCGGAGAGTTGCAATTGTAAGACACAGTTTTATCAATTACTATTTATTAATAGCTGTGCTCTTTTTCCAATCCAGTTTTACTCGCTCATACACATACTTTACCAAAAGCCAGTGTGTTAGCTTGTTAATAGAAACCAGTGTTTACAAGGGTGCACACATTTGTTTTAGATCTAATTGGGCAATACGCATCATCGATTTTACTTGTCTAAAAGGTCAGTGAGAACTTGGATTTGCAGCACGCAATTACTTTATTTAGAATTATCTATTGACTGCTGATCAATGCCAATTTTCATTTTGTTTTGTTTTTGCCTTATTATTTTTCTGCTGCTGTTGTTTTAATCTCCTAATTATCCTGAAGGACATGTGTCCACTCCGGTGCAGGACTGCAGCACTAAAGTTAGAGTAATGATGCCCTACACACTTAGCTGTGTAACTACGTGTAACGGCAGTGTCTAAACCTTCTTCATTTATAGCATTTATTTCAGTGTAAAGTCAATAATATTATTTATATTAATGAGCACATTCATCTAACTAAGGAGGTGACCAAACAGACAGTGATACATTGTAGTTAATTAAAAACACTAGCATTGCACACACAAGAAAATCCAGTATGAAAATAAGTCAAACGATAATCGTGACATTTCTAAATGAAACATTTCCTCGACAGATACAACAGAGATGGAGAGGCCACTACATAAGGAAGTATGTTCACAATTACTATGCACGGAAGAGGTATTTGGAAGCCTTGACAAAGAAGAATGAACAAGTCAGGTGGGAGAAAACAGTCCAAAAATGAGACATATTATTTACTGCTTATTATATTGTATTTTATATTGTCTTGCACTACAAACACACACACACACACACACTTTTTGTTTACAAACTATTCTGTATTTGTAGGCAGTAGTATTACTAACATTTAAAACCATGAATTTCTACAAAGATAAATTACTCCTGTAAACAGTAAAACATGCAGATTAGTAGCATGCCAGGCATTCTTTGCCCATGGGTTATTCAGAAGTGAATGTTATGAAATTTTAAAAAATTAGCCCCTCATTTCAGCCAGCTTCTGCATTAATAAAACATGCATGCTTTGGGGCTAAAAATGATACCATCTTTTACTTTTGATAAAAACTTGGAGTCACATGTTAATGTGGCCAATATATTTTGTGGGAAAATATCTTAAGGGTTTTGCTAAAATTAAATGTAAATTTGTTAAGTGCTCCTTGGATCAGTAACTCCAGCTCCCACCAACGACACCTCCAGCCACCAGAGACTCAACTCACTTAAGTGATGCTGCTTGCTTTTAATGGGGTTTCTCACCTATGAGTCACATTCTCTAATGTGTATGAAACACTGAGGATTATTATTTTTTTTAATGGCAGGCTTTTTACAGTATCCCATTGTATTTGCTGAAAAGTTTGTAACATATTGACCGATATATTGACAAATGTAGATATTGTAAAATTGTCTAATATTAGAAAACTTCAGAAGAATCTTTACATACATAGTAATAAGCATATTATGATCATTATAGCAGAATTTCTAACTTCAATATATATATATATATATATATATATATATATATATATATATATATATATATATATATATATATATATATATATATATATATATATATATACAGTACTGTGCAAAGGTTTTAGGCACCCTATTTTTTTTTTTTTTTTTTGTACAAAATTTGTTATAGATTTTTTATTTTATGACGTCTACATTATCAGATCAGTACAAAAAACATTTTAGATTCCCAAACATTAGTTTTCTAGCACAAAATTAAATGTTACAGAAAAATGTTTGTATGTCATTAAAGAAAGCAGCATATTACGTAAGAGACACTTTTCAGACAAAAAACACAATGAAGGCTGCTGGGTTTTGCTGCAAAAATAAGAAGCAAGTGCCAAAGTCAAAGTGTCTAGAAGAACTGTGTCTCGTTCTACAAGATGCTCAGTAAAACTTACCAGCTCATTTCCTTATAAAACTGCACTAACTGTACCGGAGACTACTATTTTTATTTAAAATTTTATATTTTTGTCACAACATATATATATATATATATATATATATATATATATATATATACATATATATATATATATATATATATATATATATATATATATATATATATATATATATATATATATATATATATATATATTACAACCCCAATTCCAAAAAAGTTGGGACGCTGTATAAAATGTACATAAAAACAGGATGCAATGATTTGCAAATCTCATGAACCCATATTTTATTCACAATAGAACATATTGTTATGAGTTATGCATGTAACCCAGTACCCTGAGAAGGGAACGAGACGTTGCTGAACTTTTCACTGTGGGAAGCGCCTCTGTGTGCGACCAGTATCTGAAGTCTGAGGCCTGCC